>SCHM01000003.1:2725619-2743317 GCA_004123355.1 Amphirosellinia nigrospora | reverse complement strand
ATATATATAGCTAGCAATTTATATAGCGTTAATAGTAATAATATATTAAACTAATTAAAATATAAAATATTAATTTTTATATAAATATCCGAAAGATTTTTATATTTAAATATAGTTTATATAATTTATAAACAATATATATTTAATATTTTTAGTATTTTTAATATTTTATAATTTTTATTTAAAAATAGCTAATATAAAGCTTTAAAATATAGTTTAATTTATAAATTTAATAATTAATAAAAAACTTTTAATTTTAGTTTTTTAAATAGTTTAATATAAAAAAACTAAATAGATTTTTTATTTTATATTAATAGTTTTAAAGCTTAAAAATAAATAGTTTTTAATATTTAATATTTAATTATATTTAAAACTTATTATTAAAGCGTTTTTATAAAAAATCTTAATAATAGCAATAATAATAATAATAATATATTAACGAACTAAAATAAAAATATAATATTAAACTTTATATTAATTATATAAACTATATAAATTATTTATTATATATAATTAAAAGATTTTAATATAAAACTTTTATAAATTAAATAAAAATATAATAAAGTTAATATTTAAAAAAAAATCGACTAATTTTATTATAATATAATAAGCTAATAAAATTAAAAAAATAAATATTAGTTAGTTTAACCTAAAATAAAATAATCTTAATAATAAATATAATAATTTATAATAATAAGTTAATTTTTATAAATATATTTTATTTTATAAATATATCGATTTATTTTTAAAAAATAAAAATTAATAAAACTAATAATAAATAATTATTATTTATATTATAAACGTTTTTATTAAAACTAGCTATTATATAATAAATAATAAACTAATAATATTAAAATAAATTAATATATATAAAAAAAATTAATTATAATTATTAATAGTTTTATTAATAAATTTATTATATAAACTTTTTAAGCTATAAAATTATTTAACTAATTATATTTTAAACTAAAATATTTTATTTATAATAAAATAGCTATAATTATTTTTATTTAATAAAAATTATAATATATTTAAATAATAAAACGTTAAATAAAATAATTATAATTAATATATATAGTTTTTATTTAAATTTATATAAATTTAAATATTAAATAATCTTTATTAATATTTAAATTTATTATAAAATTAATAAACTATATATTTTAAGTTATAAAAATAAAACTAATTTTTTTAGTAGCTATTTATAAAAATATTTTAAAAATAAACTACGTTAAAAATATAATAAACTTAAGCGTAGTTTTAAATAACCGGTTTAATAAGCATAAAAATAAAAAATCGAAAACGTTAAACCGCTAGTTTAAAAAAAAAAAGTTATAAATAAAAATTTAATTATAATTATAAATATAACTAAAAAAAAAATATAAAAAAATTAAGCTAACTTTGCTTAAAAAAAAAAAACAATATTAATTTTATTAATAAAAATAAAATAATTTTTTATATTTATTTATTCGATTTATAAATTAAAAAATAATAATAATATTTATTATAATAAACTATAATAATATTTATAAATATTATAATAAATATTTAATTTAATATATATAAAAACTAATATATATATATATAATATATAGCTAATTAAATAAATTATATTTTAGTTTTTTATATAAAAAAATAATAAATATATTTATATTATATTATTTTATTTTATTATAAAATATATTATTTTATTACTTCGAATTTTATATAACTAAAAATTTTATATAACTATTTAAATAAAATAACACGTTTATAACGTAAAAAATACGTTTAAAAGCGATTAAACTAAATTAGCTCCGATTTTTCTAATAATTATATAAACGTTTTTTAAACTATATAAAATAAATAATAATATAAAAAATCTTTTAATAATCGTTTTTTATATTTAAAAATTAATATTTATATTTAATAAAATAATAAAATATTATTATTTATTTTAATTTTAAAATAAAATATAATATTATTATATATAAGTATTTAAATATTTTAAAATATATTATTATATATTATAAAAATAAAATTAAAAATATTAGTAGTAAAAAATATAATATAAATATTAAACTATATTTTTATTATATTATAAAAAAAATACTAATAGTTTTTTTATTTTAATAATAATTATTAAATTTATTTAAATTTTCGAAAATAATATTAAGTTTAAAATATTATTAAATAATAATTTCTTTAGCTTATAAAAAGCTATAATTAATTATAAAAGTTAATAAATATATTTAATAAATAATAATTATAAAATATTTTTAAAATATACTTTTTTATATAATTATATATATATAATAATTTTATTTAAAAATATATTATTTAAACCTAAATATATTATTAAAATATTAGTTATTTATATATTTTTATTATTTAATCGAAATTTCGTTTTTAAACTTTTATATAAAAATAGTATAGCTATTATTATTAAATTTATTATATTATTAATAATAGTTATAATTAACTTTTTATTAAAAAAAAAAATATTTAAAATATTTACGTTAGATTTATTTTTAAATAAATTAATATTAATTTTAAACTTATAATATAAAAAAATTATTTAAAAGCTATAATAATAACTATAATAATAGTTATAATTAAAAAATTAAGTTTAAATATAAACGTTTTTTAGTTAATAAATATTAATTTATTAATATTAAATATAAGTTTTAGCCGATTTAAAAATTTATTATTTTTAGCGTTAATAAAAGTTTTTTAATAATTTTTATATTTAAAGCAATTATTATTAAAATATATTTAACTATTTAAAAAAAAAAGTATAATTTTAATTAATATAGCTAATATTAATATATTAAAAAAATATAATATATTTACGAAAAAAAAACATTTTTATATTAAATATAATTTATTTTATAGTTAAAATATAATATAAAATAAAGTTTTAAAAAAATATTCGATAATAAATAAAAACTTAAAATTTTTAATATTTTTAATTTTTAATATTATAAATTAATTAAAGTTAAAAAATAATTATATTTAAAAATAATTAATTTATATTAAAAATAATTAAAAACTATTAATATTTTTAAACTAATTAATAATATATTTAAAATTTAAATTAATTAAAAAATTATTAATATTATTAATAAATTAATAAAAATTTTTTAATAAATAATTAATAAAAAATAAAGCTAAATAGTTATTTATATTTATTATTTATTTATAATTAAAAAATAATTAATATTATATTTAATAAATTATATAATTAAAATTATATAAAATAAATTAATAGTTTAATTTTTTTTATATATTTATTTTTATTATATAAATTTAAAAAAAAAAAATTTTATTTATAACTAATAATTAATTTATATATTTTAAATAAAATAATAGTTTTAAATAATTATTTATTTTTATTATAATTTAAAATTATTAAGTTTATTTATAATAAATTTTATAAAATAGTAATAAATATTATTTTTTTTTTATTAGTTTAATATTTATTTTAATTATTATAATTATTTTATAATAATTAATTATTAAAAATTAAATAATTAATAGTTATTTTAATAAACTTTTATAATTTATTAATATTTAAATTATTTTATAAATAAAAAATTTAACTTTTTAAAAATTTTTATATATTTATTAATATATTATATTTTTTCGGATATGATTAAAAAATATTTATTTTATTTATATATTATTTTTAAAATGTTTTATTTTTATTATATTTTATTATTTTTAAAAAGTTTTTTTTCGTTTATTTTTTTATTAATTTATTAAGCTTTTAAATAAACGTTTTTAATTATTTAATTATTATTAAACGATTAGTTTTTTTAAAATTTAAAGTTTTCGAACTAATTTAAAGCGTTAAAATAATATTTTAATAATAATAAATTTTTATATAATTTTTTTTATATTATATATAATATATAAAACTTTTATAATATTAAAAAAAAATTATTATAAAAAAATATAAATTAAATTATATATTTATAAATAATTTAAAAAATAATAAGCTTATTATCGATTTATTTATTATAACTAATTAAAAAAAAGCTTTTATTTAAATATATAAAACTTAATTTATAGTTATATTTTTTTTTATTATAATTTAATTTAATAATTATTTATATAATAAATAAATTATTAAAAAAAAGTTTTAATATTATTTTTTATTTAAATAAAAACTATTAATAAAATTTAATATATTTATATCCGAATATTTAAATATTATTAATTATATTTTTAAATTATTATTTTATAAATATTAAACTATATTATAAACTTTTTAAATTAAAAATTATTTATAAATATAAATATATAAAAAGTTATATATTATAATTAAAATTATATAAATTTTTTATAATATTAATTAATTATTTATAATTAAAAATATTTTAAATTAAATTAAGCTTAATATAATATTTATTAATTAAATTAATAAATATTTATTAATATTTTTATTTATTTATTTTAAATTATAAATTATTATTTATTTAATAAATTAAATTTTATTTTAATATATTAAATTAATTTTATATTATATTTAATTAAATAAATAATAATAATTAAATTAAATAATTAAATAAAAAATTTATTTTAAATTAAATTTAATTAATTAAATTTATTATAAAAATAGTTTTTAAAACTATATTTAATAAAATAATAAAAGCTAAAATTATTATTAATTATAATAAAACTTTAAATATTATTATATATATATTATTTATAAAAATAATAAAATTATTAATAAAATATTTTGCGCTTAGCTATTTATTAATTTATAATTATTAAAATTTATTTTATAATATAAATTAAAAAATAAATATAACTATATATTTTAATAAATAAATATATAATTTATATAAATAGTTTAATAATAAATATTATTTTAATATAATATATATTAAAAAAATTAAAACTTTATATTATTTTTTTTAAAATATATAAAATAATAGTTATATTAAATATTATAATAATTATAAAATATATATAATTATAAAAAACTTTATAATAATTATTAGTTTATTTATTTTAAAAATATTAAATTTATAAAAATTATTTTATTTAATTTTATTATTAATTTATTTAAAGTTTTTTAATATATTTTTAATAAATTAAAAATTATAAATTATAATATATTAATATTTATAATATATTATTTTAAAAAAAATTTTTTTATTTTAATAATAAAAAATATATTATAAAAATTAAATAATTATATTAATTATATAATTATTATTAAATAATTAAAAATTATTTATTATAATTTTAAATTAAATTATAAATTTATTTTAAATTTTAAAAAAGTTTATAAAAATATAAAAAATTAAGCTTTTTATAATTATTATTTATTATTTTTAAAAAAATAGTTTTTTTAAATAAAAAAATTAAACTATAAAAATTTTATTTAATATTAATTTAAATATTTTAAAAATAATTAAATTAATTTGTTTTTATTTTTATAATAAATTTTAATAATATTTATTTAAATTTTATTAAGTTTTTATTTTATAAATAATTATTTAGTTTTTAATTTTTAAACTTAATAATATATTAATAAAAATTAATATTATTAAATATAAAAATTTACGTTTTATATATAAATTTTTATATAAAAATATTAAATTAGTTATAAATTTTATTTTATTAAAAATTAAATAATATTATAATTAAAATATAAACTAATAAAATTTAAAAAAAAAAAAAAAAATATATTTATAGTTATATTATAATTATTATTTCTTAAATAAACTTTTTAAAAAGTTTTTTTAATAATATTAATTTTTAAAAAATTAAAAATTAAATTAAATATTTTATTTATAAATTAAATTTTTTTAAAACTTTTAAAATATATTTCGTTATTTTATTATTTATTTATTTTTTAAATAAAATAATAAAAATTTTTTTTATTAATAAATTTTTTTTTTAGTTTAATTTTAATAATTAATTTAATTTTAAAAAAAATAATAATTTTTTCGAAATAAAAACTATTTTAATATTAATTAAACTATAATTATATTAGCTTTTAATATTTAATAAATAAAAAACTATAATTATAAAATAATTAATAAAAATCGGAATAATAATTAAAAACTTTAAAAATTTAATTAAAAATATTAATTTTAAATAAATAATAAATTTAAAATCGAAAAAAAAAAAAAAAACTATAGCTATTATAGCTTAGTTTAATAAATAACCCCGTAATTATTTTTAAAAAATAAACTTCGTTATAAAATAATTAAATTAAAATAATAAATTTATATTAATATTTTAATATTATATATAATTTAAATATAATATTAAAATTATTAAAAATAATAAGTTTTTTTTTAAAGCTAATATTTATTATATTTTAATAAAAAAAATAACCTTTATAAAAAGTTTTTATTATAAAATAAAGCTTATTTATTAATAAATAAAGTTTAATCTTATAAATTAAATAAAAAAGCTAAAAACTAAATAAATCTTTTGCTTTTAATAAAAACTTTATTTAATATTTGTTTTTTTTTTATTATTTAATATAAACTTAATATTTATTATCCTTAGTAAAGCTTACTAAAAATATTATTATTTAAATATTTAAAGTCCGATTAATATATATTTAATAAAATATTAATTAATATATAAATAAAAACAATAAAATAATAATTTAGATATAAAATTAATATATTAAAAGTTATTAATTTAAAATTATTATTATTTTCGTTATATAATATTGCCGAATTATTTTAATATTATAATTTTTTATTAGCTATAATATATTTTAATATTAATTATTAATATTATAATTTAAAAATTTATAGGTTATAATTATATTTATAATAATTAATACTTATAAATAACGCGCTATATATTTTATCGAACTTTTTAATATAATATATAATATTTATAAATAATAATTATTTATATATTATAAAAATATTTTAATATATATATAAACTAAAGTTTATTAGCTTAAAGCCCGATTTTTAGTTTCGATTTTATTATTTTTTTTTAATTATTTTTATTTAGCTAATTTTATTAAATAGTTTTAATATTTTTAATTTTTTAATATATATTAATAATATTTAAAAAGCTTAGCTATATTTTTTATAAAATTAATTAAATAATAAAACTATTAAAATAGTTATTTTATTTTTTAAACTTTTTTAAATATAGTTTTAAATTTTTTTATTATATTAAACTTTTTAAAAATAATTTCTAAATTATTAAAATCTAATTTTAACTAGTTAAATTATATAAGTTTTTAATTTATCGTTTTAAAATTTCGAATATATTAAAGCTAAAAAAAAAACAGCTTAAAAATTAATATAAATAATTATATTTTATGTTTTTTTAATATATAAATAATTAAATAGTTTATATTAAAAATATAAACAATAATTTTATTATTATAAGAAATTTTAATAGCAAGCTAAAATTTAATAATAATATAAATCTAAACGTTATAGCTTAATATAATATAACTAAAATAATCTTATTTTTTTTTGTTTTTTCGCTAAAACTATTATAAATTAATTAATAAATAGTTATAATAATATTAAAATTAAATAATATTAATATAAACTAGTTTAATTAATTTAAATATTAAATTTTTTATTATAGCTAATATTTATATTTAATTATAAAGCTTTTTAGCTTTTAAATTAAACTATCGATTTTTTTAAGCTTTATTATAATAATAATATTTATTTTAAATTTTAAATAAGCTTTAAATATAACGCGCGAAACAGCTAACTAAAAAAAATTTATAAAAAATATATAATTTATTAATATATATAACTATTTAAAATAAACGTAGCTTTTAAATAAAATAATTAAATATTATTATTATTAATTATTTTATAATATATAAATTAATTAAATATTTAATTTATTTTTATATTAAAAATAATAAACTATAAAATAATTCGGAATATAATATAAAATAAATAGTTTATTAATACTATTAAAATTATTAAAATAATAAATAGCTTTTAATAAAAAAAAATTATTAATTATTTTATAAAAGTTTTAAAAATAACTTATTAAATAAATAAAATATACTAATATTAAAATTATAAAAATAATAATATATTATTATAAACGTTAGTTTTAGCTAAATATAATTAGTATAAAATAATAAAACTATTTTAAAAATAATATTAAAACGTAAACTTAATTATAATATAAATCGTAACGTTAATATTAAGCTAAAAATTAATCGATTCGATATAAATTACTAATAATTAATATTTTTATTTTTTTAAAATATATAAAGTATTAAAAATAATAATATTTTTTTTAAAATAAATAAATATTAAAATATTTTAAACTTTTATTATTTTATTAAAATATTAAATTAGTATAAAATAACGTTAAAACAAGCTTTTTTAAGCTTTTTTATTTTATTAAAATATAAAATTAATACGAAATAAAATCGGCGTAAAGTTTAAACGTTATTATAATTTATAAAAATATTAAAAATAGTACGTAAAATCGCTAAAACAGTTAAAAATAGCTATATAAATAAACTACTAGCTAAAAAAAAAATAAAACTAAAATAATATAAAAATAAAAATTATAAACTTACCGTACTATTTAATAAGCTTAACTAAAAATAATATAATATTAAGTTTATATATAATAAAAAAAAAACAAATATTAAATAAAACTTTATTAAAAATAAAAGATTATTTAGTTTTTAGCTTTTTTATTTAATTTATAAAACTAAACTCTACTTATTAGTGGAATAAGCTCTACTTTATAATAAGGACCTTTTATAAAAGTTACCCTTTTTATTAAAATATAGCATTTTAGCTAAATTAAACTAGTTTTAATTAAAAAATAAATATTTTTATTTATAATAAATAATATAATAAATTATATTTTTAAAGCATATAAAAAAAAATAAAACAAAAAGTACTATTAAAATATATTTATAATAAATAAATAAAAAAATAATTTTAAATATTTTAACTTAATAAAAACTACTAAAAAAATATTATATTTTATATATAAATAATAATAAAAAGTTCGGTATAAAAAATTTAAAAATATTTTATAATAAAATAAATAATTATTATTATTTTATTATTTAAATTAGTACTAAAATAATATAATTAAAAAATCGATAAATTTTTTTAAAATAAAACTAAAGTTTTATTTTTATAAACTAAATTATTAATTATATTTTAAATATATAAAATTTTAATAATTATATATTATTTTAATAAAACTAATTAATTTATAATAAAAAATTAATTTTAGCTAAAAAATATTTTAATTATTTAAATTAAAAAAAAATAATAAACTTAATTTTAATAATTTATAATATAAATATATATTATATAATATTTATTAATAAATTTATATATATATTAGTTAAAAAACTAAAATTAAAAAAACTAATATTATATTTTTAAATTATAAAAATACGTTTAATTATATATTTAATTTATTAAAAATAATAAAATATTATATATATTATATATAATTTTTATAAAATATTAAAAATATAAATAACGTTTATAATTTTAAAAATATTATATATTTATTATTTTTTAAAATATAATATAAACTTAAGCTACGTTATTAAAAAATTAAAAATTTTATTTAAATATAAAACTATAATTATAATATTATTAAAAATAATATTATAAATAATAAAAACGAACTAAAAAATATACTTAACTATAAAAATAAATAATAAAACTAATTTTATTATTAAATATAATAAAAAAAACTTCGAAAAAATTTAATTAAAAATTTATATTTATTATATAAAAAAATAAAAATTATTTTAATATAATTTATATTTAAATATAATATTAAGCTAAAAAAATAATATATATATAAATAATTTTATAACAATTTAAAATATAAAAACTAAAATAAATAAATTTAAAACTTAAAAAGTTAATATAATATTTATAATTTATAAAAGCTAAATTAAATAAATTAAATTATTTTTATATTTTAAAAAGCTATTTTTAATAATTATTTATAAAAATTATTAAAAAGTTTATAATAAAAATATTTTATTTTAATAAATTTATTTTAAAAAAATATATATAAAAAAAATTAAAAAAAATAACTTAAAGCTATATTTAAAAAATATATAGTTTATTTAAATATAATATTTTAAAATTTATAAAATATATAAAATTATTTATAACTATTTTATTAATTTTATATAAATTTTAAAAAAAATATTTATTAATTATTAATATATAAATCTAGTACTTGATTGGCCTAGTAATAAATTACGTAATTACTAGTGCCTAGGTAGCTGTATGGCATAGTGGCACGTAGCTTTATATATGCGCTAAATATTGCGTAGTACGCGTAAAAAAGCCCTTTTTACGCGGGATAAAAAAAAATTAGGTTGCTATAGCTGCTTAAGCAGATTTTCTAGTATTTAATAAAAAAATAGCTTATTTAGTTTATAATTAAAAACTAAAATATAATAACTATATAAATATATTAATTAAGCTAACTAATTTAGTATTATTTTTAGTATTAATATTATTTTTATATATTAATTAGCGTATTTTTATAATTAATCGATTTTAAAACGTTTAATTAGTATTTTTAGCTATTTTTGGTTATTAATTTAAATTAGTAAATATAACTAAAAAAAATTAAAAAAAATTATTATAAATTTAAAAATTAAAGTAATAAAATATTAGCACTTATTTAATAAAATAACTAATTAATAAATTAACGCTTAATAATAATTAAAAGTAATAATATATAACTTTAAAATATAAAGTAAACTATACTAGAAAAAAAAAGAATATAATAAAGTTATTAAAGATTTTAAAAAAAAATTAAAAAATAATCTGCTAATTATAAATATAAAATAAAGCTTATAAAAAATAAATTTAATAAAATTATCGATAATTTAAAAAAATTAAATAAGTTAAATAAAAGTTAGTTTTAATTAATTTAGTTAATCTAGTTAATTAAATTAATTTAGCTAATAAAATATATTCGAAGTATTTAATAATAAATAATTATTAGAAAAATAATTAAAGTATTAAGCTTTTTGGATAAAATAGTAAAAAAAATAAATAAGTTTTTTAAAAAGTTTAAATCGATCGATTTTAAAAAAAAAAACCAAAGCGTATTTTACTAAAAAAGAGTTTAAAAGCAAAAAAAAAAAAAGTTATTTTTATTTAAATTTAAACTTAAATTTGTTAGATTTGCTATTATTATTGTTAAATTTAAAAAATTTAATAATATTTATATTATATATATTATTTATTATAAAAAAATTAAAAAAGCTTTTATTTATAAATAAAACTAAGCTAAAATAATATAAATTTAAATAAAGCTTAATAAAAAAAACTACTTAAAAAAGCTTAAAACTAGTTAATATATTAACGTAATTTATATTTTACTATAAAACTATTAAGTATATTTTAAAAATTTTATTAGTTTATAAAAATTAGTACTAATATAAGTAATTATTAATATATTAAAACTAGCTTTTTTAAACTTAGTTAAAAATATTAAAAAAAATTATATATATTAAAAATTTTAGCAAAACTTAATAATAAGCTAAATATACTAAAAAAATATATAAAATAATATTATTAATTATAAATACGATAAAAAAATTTAATATTTTTTATATTTAAATTTTTTAAAATATAAAATAATATAAAAAACTAAAAAAAAAATAAATAAACTAATAAATTATAATATTTATAGCTATAATAAAAAATAAAATAATAGTTAATATAATATTATTATAAAGTTATAAAATATAAAAAATATTATATTTAAAATTTAGTTAATAAATTTAATAATAATTTTAAAAACTATATAAAAAAAAACCTGAATTAAAAAACTATAAAAAAAAAAATCTAATAATAACGTTATTAATAAAAATAAAGTTATAGCAAAAATAATAGTAAAAGCAAAAATTATAAATTAAATTTAAATTTAATTTTAAAAAAAAAATTATAATAAAAAAAAAAGCTTAAATGCTTTAAATATAGCTAATAAAGTTATATTATTAAAAATTGCTTTAATAAAAATAATAATAATTAAAATTAGAACTTTAAACGATTAAAAACTTATAATATTTATAATAAATTTATTAAAAATTAAAAGCTATTTATAAGCTTCGAAAATAATTTAGTTATTTTATTTATATAAATATAAATATTTTATAAAGTTTAATAAATTTTATAATTATAAAATTATTTTTTTTTTTTATATTTAGTTTATTTTTTTTATTTTAAATTTATAATATTATTAATTATAAATAAAACTATATTATATAAAGTAACTTTAGGCTAAAATATTATTATAGCTTAAAAAACTTTAATTTAAAAAACTTTAATTTAAAAAACTTTAATTTAAAAAACTTTAACTTAAAAACTTTAATTTAAAAAATCTTAACTTAAAAAATAACTTTAGTTTCGATAATTATATTAAGCTAAAAAAACAATAGTAGATTTATTATAAAAAAATTACTATAAACTTTTATACGAAAAAAAAACCGCGATTTATTTGCTATAATAAGCTGTTTATTAATTAAAAAATAATAAACCTTTTTATTAAGCAAAAGCTAGCTTTAATAATAATAAATCTAAAAATAATTTAAAATTAATTATTATTAATAATTTAAAACTAATTATTAAGCTAGTTATTAAATAAAAAACTATAATAATAATACTTTTAATTATATTTATTTTTATATTTTACTTTTAATAGCAATTTTAAATAACTTAGGTTAAAAAAACGTATTAAATATTAAAATTATTAGTAATAAAAATTAAATATTAAAATTATTATATAAAAAAATAATAATATTTTTAAATATATTTATATTTTAAAAAATTATATTTTAATATATAAACGTTATATTTTATTTAATATAAAATTAAATATAAAAATATATAATAATAAAGCCGATTTTAAAAAAAAATTAATATAAATCTAACTAAAAAAACAAAAATATATAATTTATATAAAAAATAAACTATATAAGTTAAAAAAATTAATATTATTATAAAAATTTAAAACTTTTAATAAAATAAATATAATAAAACGTAAAATATATTTTATTTATTTATCGTTTTTATTAAATATATTTTTAAAAAAATAACTATATAAAATAAAAAGTTATTTAAATAAATATATTATAAAAAATAGCTATAAAATTATTATAAATTTTAATATTTAATAGCGTAGTTTTTTTTTATAAATATATAAAAAAAAAAAGTTTATATAATATATTAATTTTAAAAAAAACTATAAAAATTTACGCTAAATATAATAAATAAATTAAAACGTTAAAAAAATTATTATTTAAATTATTATTAAAAAAAAAATAAAAATAATTTTAAAATTTAAAATAAATAATTCTTTAATATTATTAGCTATATTATTTTAATTTAAAAAGTTAATATAAATAATTAAATATATTATAAATATTAATATTAAATTAAAAAAGTTAAATATTTTTTTTTTTATTTATAATTAAACTAAACTAAAAAATATATTTTAAAAAAAGCTATTAAAAAAGCCGATTATTTAAAAAAATAAATTTAATAAACTTTAGCTAAATTAAACTAATTTTAATCGAAAATATAAATATTTTTTATTTATAATAAATAATAATAATAAATATTATATTTTTAAAGTATATAAAATAAAAAATAAAATAAAAATATTATTAAAATATATTATATAAATAAATAAAAAAATTAATATTTTAAATATTTTAATTTAATAAAAACTATTAAAAAAATGCTACGTTTTATATATAAATAGTAGCAAAAAGTTTAATAAAAGATTTAAAAGTATTTTATAACGAAATAAAAATAATTATTATTATTTTATTATTTATAAATTAATATTAAAATAATATAGTTAAAAAATCGATAAATTTTATTTAAAATAAAGCTAAACTTTATTTTTATAAACTAAATTATTAATTATATTTTAAACATATAGAATTTTAATAATTATATATTTTTAATAAAACTAATTAATTTATAATAAAAAAAGTAACTTTAGCTAAAAAATATTTTAATTATTTAAATTAAAAAAAAAATAATAAATTTAACTTTAATAATTTATAAATAATAAATATATTATATAATATTTATTAATAAATTTATACGCATATTAGCTAAAAACTAAAAGCTAAAAAAGCTAATATTATATTTTTAAATTATAAAAGTATATTTAACTATATAGTTTAATTTATTAAAAGTAATAAAATATTATATATATTATATTAATTTTTATAAAAATGTTAAAAATATAAATAACGTTTATAATTTTAAAATATTACGTTTATTATTTTTTAAAGTATAATAAATTTAAGCAGCGTTATTAAAAAATTAAAAATCTTATTTAAATATAAAACTACGATTATAATATTGTTAAAATAATATTATAAATAATAAAACGAACTAAAAAAATATAGCTAACTATAAAAATAAGCAGTAAAACTAACCTTTATTATTAAACGTAGTAAAAAAAACTTAAAAAAACTTAATTAAAAGTTTATATTTACTATATAAAACAAATAAAATTATTTTAATATAATTTATATTTTAAATATAATATTAAGCTAAAAAAAGCAAAATATATATAAATAATTTATAAACGATTTAAAATATAAAGCTAAAATAAATAAATTTAAAACTTAAAAAGTTAATATAATATTTATAGCTTATAAAAACTAAATTAAATAAACTAAACTATTTTTATATTTTTAAAAAGCTATTTTTATATAAATTATTTATAAAAATTATTAAAAAAGTTTATTAAAAATATTTATTTTTAATAAACTTATTTTAAAAAAATATTTATAAAAAAAATAAAAAAAATAACTTAAAGCTATATTTAAAAAATATATAGTTTATTTAAACATAATATTTTAAAATTTATAAAATATATAAAAGCTATTTATAGCTATTTTATTAATTTTATATAAATATTTAAAAAAATATTTATTAATTAATAAATAAATAAATATAAAGCTAGAATTTATACTTATAGTTTATTTAGCGTAAAAAATTAATTATAATAAAACTTTTGTTTTTATAGCCTAAATAATATTATAAAAGATTTTAATAGTTTTAATAGCTATTCGAAAATAATATATTATTTAGATCGATTTTATAATAGTATATTTTAACGAGCTTTTTATAAAAAAATTTATAAAATAATTTAAAATATTAAAAAAATATTTTAAAACTTTTAAATTAAAATAAAAAATATATTAATTAGTTAAAAAAATTATTAAACTAATAAAGCTTTTATATAGCTTTAACAATTAAAATATAAATAATAAATTAAAGCTAAAAAATTATAAATAAAGTTAAATTTAAGCTTATAATTTTTAATAATATTATATATATTAACTACGAAATAAAAAAAGTTATAATATTTTATATAAATAATTTTTAATTATAAAACTTAACTTAAATTATTTAAAAACTATCGCTATAAAATTAATAAAATAGTTCTAGCGAACAATTTAAGCTAAATTAACTAGTTTTTAAACTATAAATTATAAAAAACAAATTAATAATAATATAAACTTTAATTAAAATAATATATAATTAAAATATTTAATTTTATTAATTTAAGTTTATATACGAATATTTTATATTTATAAATATTAAAAATAATTTACGTTATAAAAATAAAAAAAAACTACTTTTAAAAATAAATATTTAATTATACTTTTTTATTTAATAAATTAAGTTTTTTTACCTAAATTATAAAGTTTAATATAAGCTTATTATTTTTATTTAAATAAAATTTATAGTAAATTTTTTAATAAATATATTAAAAATATAACAACTAATTAAATATATAAAAATATTTTAAATATACAAATTAAATATAATAAGCTAAAAAAAGCTATTTATATAAAATCTATAATAATATAGTTTTTTATTACTATTAATATTATTTAATATTAAACTTATAAAATAATAAATTATTAATAAAATATATTATATTTTTAAATAGCGCGTTAATATTATAATATTTTAAACTATAGTTAGTTATAGCGAAAAATTTTATTAAAAATAAATATATTATAATAAGCGAAATATAATAATTTAATATAAAAAACTTTTAAATAAACTTAAAGTATTATTAAATAGTTTTATTATTTTTTATATAATAATATAAAAGTTATAAGTTAGTTTAAATATATAGCTATATTAAAATAAAAAAGTATATAAAAATATATATTATTATATTAACTAAAAAATATAATTAACTATATTAAGCTAATATATATAAATTAAAAAATAATCTAATTAATAGGTTAATTAAACTATTAAAAAAAGCTAAATATTAAAAGTTTTTATTTTTTTTAATTTATAAGTTAGAAAAATTAGCAAAAAAAAAAAACAAAGCTAAGCTTTTTTAAGATTTTATATAGCAAATAGTTTAGTTTAAGTTTGTTTATTATTGCTAAAAAAAAAAAATTACCGATATATTAACTTTTTAAAAATAGTTAATTTAATATTTTAATATTTATAATGTTTTAAAACTTATAATTTTTATATAACCGATTTAATTTATTTTATATACGATTAATACGCTTATTAAATAGTAAAAAATAATATTTAGCTAAAAATAACTAGCGTTATTTGTTTATTTTTTAAATTTAAAAAAGTTTTAAAAGTTTAAATTTAAAAAAGGTTTAAAGTTCTAAAAAAATAGCGCTATTTAATTATTTGTTTAATAAGTATTAAATAAATAAAAAACAATATTATTTTATTTTATATACTTTATAAAAATAAAATATTTTAAAAGTTTTTTTTTTAAACTTTAAAATAAATAAGAATTATATTAAAATTATAGTAATAATAAAAACGTTTATAAATAATTTTAAGCTAAATAAAAAATAAATCCGTTTTAAAACAAAGTATATAGCTTATATATATATATAAATACTATATTTAGTTTAATTAGTTAATTATATATTTTTAGTTATAAAAAAAAAAGTTTAATTATAATATTAAATTAATTTAAAGTTTTTTATTATTTTTTTTCGAAGCTTATAATATTATAATATTTATAGCTAAAAAAAATATTAATATTAAATTTAATATTTAATTAGCTTAATAATAAATTACGTAATTATTATGTTTAAGTAGCTATATAGTATAATAGTACGTGGCTTATATATGCGCTAGATATTGCGCGGCACGTATAAAAAAAGCTTTTTTTACGCGGGATAAAAAGAATATTAGGCTGCTATAGCTGCTTAGGCAAATTCTCTAGTATTTAATAAAAAATAACTTATTTAGTTTATAACTAAAAAACTAAAAATATATAACCGCACAATATATTAATTAAGCTAACTAATTTAATATTACCCTTTAGTATTAATATTATTTCTATATTAATTAATAAATTAAATAAATATAAACTAAAATTTATATTTATAAATTTATTTAGTATAAAATATTAATTATAATAAAACGTTTATTTTTATAGCTTAAATAACGTTATAAAAAATTTTAATAATTTTAATAATTACTTAAAAATATATTATTTAAATTAATTTTATAATAATATATTTTAATAAAGTTTTTTATAAAAATATTTATAAAATAGTTTAAAATACTAAAAAAATATTTTAAAACTTTTAAATTAAAATAAAAAAAATATAATTAACTAATTAAAAAATTATTAAATTAATAAAACTTTTATATAGTTTTAAATAATTAAAATATAATAATAAATTAAAACT